>JAWNNQ010000029.1:0-19120 GCA_035044765.1 Leucophenga montana
GAACGAGTAGCAATAAAGATAAATTATTTTTGGAATGAAATATTCAAACACTCTAGGGGAAAGCCGCGTGTGTGGTTACCATTTCGTTAATTTAATTGATAGCTATTCATAGTGATTAGACTGGTTGGGAAATACTTTGAAAGAGAATAACAAGAAGTAACGGTAGCTTGGTGATAACAGAACTTCAAGTACATGTCAACATGACCGATTTAAATTATCGACGTTTAGATTAAACTAATTATAGGATCTAAAAAACTCACAGGCAGACAGCCGGATGGACATGGGTAGATCGACTCGTCTTGTCGTGGTGATCACGAATATGTATATACTTTATGAGGTCTCCGATGCTTCCTTTAAGGCATTGGCAACATTGTAACTAAAATATACTATTCACACTCCGTATGAAGTGTACTATTCACACTCCGTATGAAGTGTACTATTCACACTCCGTATGAAGTGTATAATTTCCACTAAATTTAAATAATTTATCGAAATCATTTTTAGAAATCGGATACATCCATGTGCAGAGAGAAACATTTTTGAAGCCCGATGTCTGTAATCTTTTGCGTCATTCTTGATTTGATATCGCAAATTTGTAAAACAAAGAAGTTTGAAATCAAGTATTTACTTATGTACGAGTATATGAATAATATCTTACACATTCTTCTTCTTTCTAGGAAAGTACCTGTCTCCCTAACTAAACCGCTAAACGACTTTGTAGCTATCAGTTTTTTATCTTCTAGTAGACGTGGTTAAAATGTTTCCGCTGTGTTTGTTTTAAATTAATTAAATAAATGCGTTAATTTAATCTTCATAAATATATTATTATAAAGTTTCATTAAAATCCATTCAGTAATTTTTGCGTGAAAGAGCAACAAGCATCCACACATCCATAAAAACTTTCGCGTTTATAATTGAATGTATTTAATACATATGCAATGTGATGTACAGCATATAACCAGAGAACGATTGAAACATTACCTCATTTGTCAAATTATGATAAATAGTTTTGAAGTTATGAGAGAATAGATGAACATACTTACATACATACATACATACCAGTTAAAAATCATTTCCCTCCCTTTTGCTTCGTCGTAGTCGGGTAAAAAAACAACAAAAAAAAAGAAAAGAAAAGAAAAGAAAAGAAAAGCAACTTTTCCGGCTTTGTGGCATTGAAAAGTGTACATATACGGATAATAAGGCTGTGTTATGGGCGTTGTGGGCATGTGACGTCTGCGTATGGTCAAGAAGAATGGAAATATCCAAGTTTGAAGTATCTAGCTTTTGTTGTTACTAAGATCTGTTGTCTCATACATTTAGACGGACGGACGGACTAACGGCCATACCTAAGTCGATTCAGTTTCCGATGATGATCAAGAATATATATACTTTATGGGGCAGACCACGCCTCCTCCTGCCTGTTACATACATTCGCACAAACTTCTTATACCCTTGTCCCTTTAGTTACAGTGTATAAAAATCTAAAATACAATGTAACAAGAGTGACCGCCAAGTTCGGTGATACGTAAGGTTTAATAACACGAAGCTTTAAGTCGTGTACTTAGCAGTTAGTATAAACGAAAATATGTTTGTAAAACATAATAAACTGAACGGTGTGGTAAGTTTATATGAGCTACCCCTTAAAGTCGGTGGGGCATCCTTTGGTAATTTTATGTTGATATTAAATGCAATAAAACAGTTTTTCATACAAAAAGGCAAGAGTGGGTAGATGGTTTGTATGGAGGGTACACCAAAATGTTTTGGATCACACCTCTTGATATATATGTGAAGCATCCGTCCAGAAGAAGATACAACTTCAAATTGTAAGTTGATATTGAGTGCGGTAAAAAATTTGTATATACAAAAAATCAAAATAGGGCGGGTGGTTTGTGTAGTGGGCTACCCCAAAAAGTGACTGTAGCATACCCAAATGTATACTCTATTTTAGCCAGATATCTTACAAAATTATTGGAGCAGTCGTGTGTCCACATCTATGAAATAGCCTTGCTAATGTATACCTCTGCGCCTTTACGGAATATTTTTTAAGGATTGACGTAAGATACACGAAACTTGCAATATCTAGCTTAATTATTAACAAAAACTTAACATTTTCACACAAAAAACTTAAAATGGGAGGTCAACTTTATAGTGCTCTATAGTGGTTTCGTTCGTAATTAATAACAAAATCAAAAAAGTTTCATATAAAAACTTTAAATGGTTTATAAGGGGAGCTACCCCTTGTTGTGGTCTGATCTGGACGTTTATACATAAGATTAAAAAAAAATATTGGCTGTGTAGCTTAATTAACAAAACAACAACAATATTTTTATATAAAAACTCATTAGTGTGAGGTAGGCTTGTATGGGGCTAACCCATATAGTGGGGTTAGCCCGTTCATTTCATACATATTATCTGAAGATGAAATAAATAAGAGAGTCGAAATATTCAAACTTGAAGCCTTTATCCCTTATATTCTCCAAGACCTCGATGTCCAAAGCGAGGGACAGAGGGGCACGGGCAAGAATGTAGGTATATAGTCATGAGGTCTACCACGCATCCTTCTGCCAATTACTTACATTTGGGTTGTGGATTTATACGGAGCTACCCCAAAAAGGGGTGAGACATGTTCTTTAGTATTTGTGTGTAAAGGGATCTTCCAGAAGAAGGCACCATACCAAATGTCAATCTGAAATTGACTTAACTAAAGAAGTTTTTAATCCAAAAGCACATAAGAGGGCGGTGGGTTTCTATCGAGGCTATCACAAAAAGTGGGCGGAATTCGCCCATTAGTGTGAAGCTTCCAAAGGAAGCCACCATATAAAATTTTAATATAAATACTCTATTTGACTGCAATAAAAATAGTTCTAGGTGCCGGGTTACAGCTGGATAACTTAAAAATGGATCCCTAAAAAATACTCAACAATTACCAGACAGAAATAGCTAGATCGACTCATGTCGTCGAGCTTATCATTTCTATATATACTTTATGGGGTCTATGATACAAACTTACAAACTTTTTGACAAACTTATGATACCATTTCACACTATTTGTGAATGGTATAAGAATGCAACACATGTTAATGCAATTAATTTCAAAAGCATTTCAACTTTCAATCTCTACCAATATTTTTGTGAGCACTTTTTATCAATATTCGTAACAACATCAAAGCGTCTCTGGAATAAATTGGAACGAAAGCGATATCTATGGCAGCTTCGCATATCTGTTTTGCTCTGACATTAATTGTCGCAAAATACTCCAAGACGTTCATCAATATACTTGAAACAATTGACCCCTTCAACTATTTTTCGCAATAGGTACGCAATACAACACACAACAACTCACCACTGCTACACAGCACTACAGCAATGTATGGTGAAATTTAATTAGTATCAGCACCGTTCTGGGTTTCCATTTTAGACAGATTTAACCATTACATTAGTTCATTGTCAAGAAGATTTTTTAATTTGGATTTATTTGACATTGAAAATTATGAAATTCATATGTTCAATGTCAAGTACATTCAAATCTCAAAGTTCACTTTAGCTAAGTCTTTCTGAAAGCGATAACCGGAACAGGCCTTTATATATTTGTGTGCATGTATGATTTCACCATGATCATATGTTTCTGAAAGCGATAACCGGAACAGGCGCATGTATGATTTCACCATGATCATATGTTTCTGTATGGCGTTATTATGGGCCAAATTATTCTCCGGTCTTTCTCCGCTGTAGAAAATTAAGGATTAACAAGAATAACAAACAAAAAAAAAAAATTATATTGTGTACATCGGTAGAGCAGAGCAGCTGTTGCACAATGCCAGATTGCCACTTGAAGGAAGGTAGAGCAATCATTTTTAATGACAGTGCAACGCGTGAAAATAGCTTAGAACATGTTAAACTGTGCAAGAAAACATTTGAAGCGCTGCATTGTATAGTTAATGATGATGATGTTCATGAATTAAGCGACAAATCCGTAATACCAGATGTTATGAACAAATGTAAGTGATAAATCAGTTTAGGTCTGTCCGATCTTCAATATTCTGTGATTTTTGTTTTTTCAGTAAAAGACGACGAAACGCTCAGTACTGTCGACTTTATTGTTATTGTTGTTATGTGTCATGGCACAAGTGACAATCGTATTCAAGGTGCTGATAGAAAGAACATGATACTTCAAAAGCAATTTATCAATCCATTAACGAAAATAAGTCATCTTAATGGCAAATTGAAACTTTGCATCTCACAGTCTTGTCGGGGCAAAAACTACACGTTAAGTTCGGATCGCCAAAAGGATGGAAAGGTCGATGGCCGAGACTATTGTGCCATTTGGTTTGCTACATCTGAAGGTGAGCTGAAATGATATTGAACATTTTAATAAAATACATACTATAATAACTATCAATTGATGCATTCTGCATTCAGATTCTGTAGCTGATCCTGAATCGTTCATCCCAAAAATGTGTGAAGAATTAATAAGAGGCGCCAAAAGCGAATCCGATCTCCAAGCAATAACTAGAGAAGTCCAAAGATTAATGGATATAGAACAACGAATGGAGCAAAGAATGGCATTTACAACGAACTTTGAATCTACCGATAAGTTCTTTTTTCCTATTCCTTATGAAGAGTAGTAACTCGCCATATATTGCATTTTAAATGTGTTGGTATTGTTCTTAATGTGATTGCAATAATTGTTGCTTAATGTTTGAAAATAGTAAAAAAGAAGACTAAACGGTGCATTCATGCGCTCTGTATACACGCATTTGTACGAATATTTTTATACTCTTCAAACATAGTCAATATCAACTTGAAATTCGTCATCGCGGATTTTTATAGAGAAAGCAAAAGCCAATTTTTGTACTCTTCACACGTAGTGTATATATAACAAGAAATAACTTTTACTTGAATATTCTTCAAACTTACCCCATTTTTGTATGGGAACTATACTATGCTATAGTGGGTAAATCGTGGTCATTTCGATACTTGTCTTGCGTATGGTTTAAAAGTCTCCTTACCAACTTTCAAGCCAACATATTGAAGACTGACGGAATAGGGTGTAGACAAACTCACAGACAGACGGACATGGTCAGATCCACTTATTTTGTCGGGCTGATCATGTATATAAATATATGCAATATGGGGTCACCGATGCTTCCTTTAAGAAGTTGCAAACATTATGACTACATATATAATAATATTATTCATACTCTTTGAGTGTAAAGTATAAAAATTAATGTATGTATAATAGGCGCCTAAACTATTCAAGCGATCTTTATGAAATTTATAGAGTGTGTTACTATTGATCAGATCTGGCCATACAAAAAAAAGTATCATATATCAGAAACTTTTTGACGGAAATTGAAGAGATTTGATAAATGAACTAGAAACATGACGGGACGCCCCCATGTACGAGTAAAACCAAAGTCGTTATATAACGGCCATTATATGATACATACACATGAGATATGGTACATATATATAGGGCACCGGGTGAAATGAGGTCCGGTGTAAAAACTGGGCTGTATTACGTCCCCCTCTTATCAATAAATCCAAATTCATTATATTCATCGGTTATATTTTACAGGTGGATTAGACGAAAAGGCCACCGAGAGATATAAGGTCCACTCGAAATGTAGTCGGTATCTATACAGATAAATAAAATTGGAGTGTCTGTTTGTAATATTAAAATAACGGCTGGACCGATTTTCACTGGCAGATAGCTGATGTAATAAGGAGTAACTTAGGCTACTTATATTTAAGAAATTTTATTTACTTTTATTAATATAAATCTAAAATCTATATAAATAAAAATGGAAGTATGTTTGTATGTGGAAGGTGGGGATGACCACACAATTTCACATAAGCGCTACCACTGACCATAGATCCAATATAAATTAATACAATTTATGTTATCAAATAAGCTACTTCCAGTTTACAAAATAATGTTAACAAGCTCTAGCCAAAAAAAAAAAAAAAACATTTCAATTAAAGTAAATTAAATCAAACAATATTAACTTAGAATTTCAAAACAATCATAATGAAAATTAATAGAAAAAAAAATTAAATAGAAATCAAAAAGTTGAAACTACATTCTTGTATTGTGCAGAATCACTTCAGTCCTTCCTTTTTTTTTTCTTCAGTCAAGACCATCTGGTTTCTGAGACTTACAAATCGTGGTGCTGGCAGTGTCTTTGTTAATATATCTGCTAGTTGATCTTCTGTGGAAATATAATTAATACTTATTAATTTCTTCTCAACCAGTTCTCTAGAAAAATGATATTTGATATCAATATGCTTAGATCGTTTGTGGCAAGAGGGGTTGTTGGCAATACTGATGCCCTGATTATCTTCATAATTCTTAATTGGATGATCAAACTTAATTTTTAAACTTTCTAATAAAGATTTCAAACATAAGGCTTCTCGAACAGCTTCAAACAAAGCCTTGTACTCTGCTTCAGTTGATGGGGCTGCTACAGAGTTCTGTTTTCTCGTGTTCCAACAAATAATATTAGTTTCAAACATTTTAAATAAATATTCTGTTGTGCTTTTTCTATCCACTTCACTTCCACCCCAATCTGAGTCTACATAGCCAAAAAAGAAGTCATTATACTTTTCTTAAAAGTTAGTTTTAAGTCGGTAGTATCTTTTACCAAATCTCTTTATTATTCTTTTGGCTATACCGACTTAACAAATTTTCAGCTATGCTCAAATCTGGCCTTGTACACAACATAATGTACATAACACATCCAATTAAGTTTCGACAAGGAAAATCGTATTTTTCATCAGAGTTTAATTGCTCTAAATTTAATTTACTTGGAAGAGGAGATTTTTCGGGATTACACTCATTCATTTTAAATTTTGATAAGACATTTTGAATATAAGCCGATTGACTCAATTCCAAGTGATCAGTTGTTCTTTCAATTTTAATACCACTGAAATATCTTATTTCCATTAAATCTGTCATCCTAAACTTTTCCATTAAATGTGACTTGAAATTATTCATTGTTTGAATGTTCTCTGTACATATAACCAAGTCATCTACATACAAAAAACAAATATTTTTCATAATGTCGCCTTTATCAAGAATATAGATACAACGATCAACTGGTGAATTTGTAAACCCAATAACTTTTAAAGCATTCTCGAAAACATCAAACCAACATATTGCTGCCTGCTTGAGACCGTAAATTGCTCTATTAAATGTACACACTTGATTACTATTACAAGTCAATCTTTGAGGTACTTTCATATATAATTCCTCCTTTAATCTGCCATTTAAAAATGCAGTTTTCAAATCCATATGATGCACTCTCAAGCTATATTGGTTTGAAAAAGACATCATAATTCTGAAACTAGTAATCCTAGCAACCGGAGCAAATGTTTCATCGTAATCGACCAAATACTCCTGCGTGAATTGGGTTACCAAATTCATTTTGCTTAGTAGTGAAAATCCATTTACAGTCAACTATATTCTTATTTTCTGGCATTTCAACCAGTGACCATGTTTTATTGATTTCATGGGAACTAAGTTCATCTTTAATAGCTTCTTCCCACTGTATCTTATCAATCCTCTCTTTAATGTCATCAAATGATGTTGGGATACTACCAATAGAAGACTGAGCATTCATAACACAGTTCTTAATCATGTCTCTGTATGAAATTTTAGGTTTGTCCTTTAACCTATCGTTTTTTCTTACATCCACCTGTAATTTACAGTTTTCTTGTATATCATCAGATATGACACCAGACATATCTGGATCGGCATTTTCGCTTTCATTTATCACTTCCTGAACCTTTTCCATTACAATTAGATCACTGTCTTAAAAAAGCGGTTCAATATCATTCATTCTATTATGACAACTAATGTTGTTCTCAACAACCACAGCTCTAGACTTTTCCACGTTTGTTTCATCAAACACAACATCTCTTGCAATTGTAAATTTCCTTGTTTCCACATCGCACACCTTGTAACCATTTGGTTCATACACGACTAGTATAACTTTCCAGGGCTTTTCGTCAAACTTTCTCTTTCTTATTTTATTGAGAACGTATACTGTCCAACCAAATACTCTCAAATACTTACTACTTGGCTTTTTATCATGCCACATTTCGTATGGTGTTCTCTTTGATTCTTTTAATGCATTACTTGGGCTTCTATTAATTAGATATGTGGCTGTTAATACAGCTTCACCCCAGAAATTTTTATTGACCTTACTACCTATAACTAAAGCACGAGCTTTTTTGGTTATAGATCTGATCATCCTTTCGGATAAACCATTTAAATGTGGGGTATGTGGAACAGTCAAGTGATAACTAATGCCTTTTTGAATACAAAACTCTTTCATATCATTTGACAGATATTCTCTCCCATTGCCAACTAAGACTTGCTTGCTTACCCTTCACATAAGCCTCACATAACTCATCATCCGGTTGTATATTGTTTAATAAATTTGTGTCATCAAACATACTTTTTGCTTTTATTTCAAAAAAATTACCTTTGCTTATGTGTCCAAGGCTCTCATGCCACAAACGATAATTATTTCGTTCGCTATTAACGAAACATTCCGAAAATAATTACCATTCATACTATTTTTGTTATCTTTGTTAACGGTAACACCTCCTGCATCCTGCATCTTTTTCACTGAGATCAAATTTTGAGGAATGTCAGGAAAGAATAACTCATCGGTAGACGGTTGTAGAGCCACCTAAGTAAGCAATATAATAATTTGTGTGTGTGCATGATCAATGTGTTTTTGCCTATTTAGCAATTCAGCTTTGTTATTTAGATATGCGCAATTGCATTCCTTTATTAGTGATGGCACAAGTGAATTGCATTTTTTCCATCAATCATGTATGCTACTTAGGTTTTAACTTTGAAAGGCGTGGCACCTGGCGCAATCATATACAAAAAACCGTTTGTTACGCTAAACTCAAAAAGTTAAACTGGTTACTTCGCCCAAGTAGTAAACTCAGTCTCGAAAATAAGCTGCTTGCTTACAAAACAATTATTATGCCTAGTTGGATGTATGGAATACAGTTGTGAGGCACTAAATAAATAAAAATAGATTTAAAAAAAAATTTAAATATACAGGGTACTTTTAAATGTTCCATTTTGCGATAGAGATCAGATCTGGCAATTGTATTGTCATTTAAGATCAGTTTGGTTTTCCATGTTATCATGAAAAGTTTAAGGCCAGAACAACGGCTTGCAAATCGTGGACAGTTCGGGAATGGCACCGTTGTCGATTACGATATTCTAGCTTAAATAAATTTTCAACAGTTTTGAATATGTGATTTAGAGAATGGTACTATTTTTATTCTATAAACTTTGTTTTTGATTAGATCTACTACAACTTGTTTCATTTTTATTATTTCCACAATTGTTTTTAATATACTGTCCAAAATGATGTTGTGTCATCTTTATTGTTCAACATAGCCCAGATATCTGGTCCGGGATATTAATAAATAAAGGCAAAAATTAAGACATAAGGAAATAAGTTTCTGTTAACAAATTATTCAACTTTCGCTTGCGAACGAACGTAACTATTTGTGCTAAGCTCATCTAGCATGGGTGCGTAACAAAAAGCATTGGGGCTAATTTTTTATCCATGTCCAATGCGGTTCGCTTGTGCGACAATTAGTTTTGTTAATTGGAACATACCCAAAAAAAAAAACAGACGAAGATGCTAATGGTGATGGCGATAGTAATGAAGAAAATAGAAAAATCGGACAGCTTTATATTTTGCGTAACCGAACTCAATGGTGTGATTCATTTGGCACTTTCCCACACTGAAGTCGATGACAAAGCTACGCCCGCCTCTTACACCCTCGCCAAATGGCCAGACGAGCAAATTTCGTGTCGGACAAAAGACGGTAAATAAAAGATACGAAAAATGTCTAACGAATATCTACAGTTCCATACATAGTAAATATCTTTATACAATACTCCGCACTTACAAGTAACATTATATCATACTAGCTGGTACCCGACGCGCTGCTGCCCTTCCCTTTGCCACTCCGGCGATGTGACAAAAAAATAAATAAAGATATATGTATGTAGATACATACATACAAATAGCGCCAACAAATTTGGCCATAATGTTCACACTCACAAATTTAAATTTTACCAAGACCACGCCTTAAAGCATAAGGCGCATATGGTGAGGATGTGGCTACTTTATAATTATGGTAAAGTGTTGTATACACGCCTACCCACAGTCCAGACCTTAACCCAATTAAAAATGTGTGGGCCTACTTGAAAAAGGGTGGCAAGATGGTACCCGAAGTCTCGAGCAGCGCTTTAAACTACAATATTAGAAGAATGTAATGAATTCCCTAATAATTATGATATCCCGAAGTTAATTCCATGAAAAGAAGACTACCAGCTGTTATAGACGACAAGGGTGGTCATACAATGTATTAAATACATCCTAGCTACCAATTTCAGTATTTTTTCGAATTAAGAGCCGAGTGTAAAAACACTTTATTGACAAACAAATTTTAAAATGTATTTTGTGTTAAGAATTTATATAATATCGCTAATACTATATGAATAAAAATCTTGATGCAAAATAGTAAATAAGTATTTGTAAATAAGTATAACGTAGACAGTGTTACTCAGTCTGTTCGTGACAACCCGGACCTTTCGACTCGGAAGCGTGCATAGATGATCATTGTTCCGCATATTTAGCAACTTCAAACACGTCCAACAGGTCTCTACCACGAGTTCATGAAATTTTTCCTGGCAAATTGATCTTCAGGAGAGGTGACATAAATTGGCCTCCACGAAGTCCCGATTTAACCCCTATGGACTTTTTCCTGTGGGGTTACGTCAAATCTTAACTTTGCGGCAACAAACCGACTTCCCTGGCACAATTAAAAGAAAATATCCGTCACGAAATGGCAGCCATCACGGAGAATACCTGCCGAGCCGTCATAGGAAATTTTAGTGCTCGATTAAATGAATGCCGTGAACGCAATTGTTTACATTTGGACAATATCATTTTTAAGAAATAAATTCCCAAAGTGTGTATTTTAATATGTAATAAACATTTTTTCAATAAACTACTTATTTTTTTTTATCGATTTTTTAAATGTGAACTTTCTTTTGAGACACCCTGTAGTTAGACATTTACATTTTTTGACATATACTGTCAAAAATTGAAAATTTCTATTATCTGAATCCAATAGTAAATGTTAAGTATGCAGAAAACCAAAAAGAAAACTAACATTTTACCGAAATAAAATAAAATGAAAGAACCGTACCGGAACCAATCCATTTTTACTGGTATATTTTCGGTTCTCACATTTATTTTATTCTAAGAAAATTATTTACTTATGCATGGTGTACTTATGCATAATTTTCAACAGAAAACAAAAAGCTGATGAAACCATACACGAAATGGCTAGTAAATTCCTAAAAGTTACTTTCACAGTTTCAGATACGCAAGTTCTCAAAAAAAAAAGGTTGACTTGATTATCCATTTGGCATTTTTAGTTTCTTTTTTACAGATATAAAAGTTAGGCGTGTTTTGGTGTGATTGATGATATTATGCTATCGAAAAAATGGTTCAACATGAAAACATAAAACATAAAATTAAGGGAATTTGGCGAGTCTACTTTGAGCAAAACAAATGTTTATAAGTGGAACAAGCTCTTCACAAAAAGCAGAGAAGTGAAAAAATTGCTATGGATAATCGTCGAATCACTATTAGAGAAGTGACTGAGGATGTCGACACATTGGATGGCTCAGGAGCTGTTAGATTACGTCAACGACGATCCAGATTTGCTCAAAAAGGTCATAACTGGTGACGAAATTGGTCTTCTTTAAACAAAAGCTGAATCTAATTAATTTGACATTCTGCCATTGTTGTTGTAGGTATAAATATTTTTTACGATATATTAATTATATATAAGGTTTGACGTCTCTGTCTAGCATGCTGAATAATATCCCATAATGAGTTCAAATCCCAATCAAAAGTTTCTTTAATTAAATACAAATGATTTCTAATTATTTGATACCCAATCAAATTATTCCTAAACTATAGCCCCTCTAGAGATGTCCCGATCCCGTACGTCCCGCAAAAAAAAAAAAATTCTCGCTCGTCCCGAAAATTTTCTAAATATCCCGCTGGTCCCGAATCCTTTTATGTGGATGACTTAGGTTTTATATATCTGTCTTTTTGAATTATTTCATTTTTAATATTACTCATTTATTTCTCTGCAGTCGCCATAATTTCAAGATCGTTGAAAAAAAAAACATGCAGAGTTGCATTTACTATGCAAAAGGTACTATACAGGGATCGGCATTGATTGCTACTGTAGCAATGACACGCGCTTTTTTTTTTGTCAAGCGTCAGTCTGTTGTCTGTTATGTTGTTTACAAGCCTACGGAAGCATATCGTTTTATGTCACAGTTAAAAAATGTTATCGCCATTGTTAATGAGATACGTCATTTGCGTGTGAACAAAATGTTTGTGTATCGGACCATGACACATTACAATGATACTGGTAGCACCGAAAAGAGAAACGGTAGCATCCAAAAACGGCAACAGTGGCAAAGGTGAGGGCCAAAATTCAATGCAAATCATAGTTCAATTGACGAAAAAACATGCTCGTAGCATGGGGCACTTAATAAAAAAAAGAACTACGATTGAAGCCATACAAAATACAAAAAGTGCAAGATTTAACAAAATTTATTAAAGTTCAAATCAAAAGACAATTTAGACCAGCGAATTGCTCTGCGAAAGCAAGCGACTGCATCAGTGATGGTTTGGGCCGCTGTAACTGCCAAATGACGCTCAGCACCCGTTTTCATTCAACACCGTAAAAAGAATTTAAACGATGCTTTGGTATCTTGGGCACGTAAAGAATTCGGTAGAAACCAGAGAAACACAATGTTTATTACAAGATAACGTTCCCATCTTCATTTCTTCACAACAATGAGCACCATATTCCCCAAACTTAAATGCAATGGATATTTCTATAAGTCCATTCTGTAGGAAAAAGTATCAACTAAAAATATGAGACTGTCAAATCGTTAAAGATTACTTTTCGCGCCGAGAATGGGACAAAATACCATCGTACCACATTAGTGCAGCGGGTGAAGCCTTTCCGGACACAAACGATGATATTATTCGCGCTAAAGTTTGCTACATCGAACAATAACATATTATTCTTAAAATTTGTAATGTTTTTACGATATACTGAAGTTTTTAAATAAAAATAATATTGACAAAATTACAGCATTTTTTAATGAAAACAACGAAACTGCATATCAAAGTATAAAACCGGATCCGAAACCGGAACCGTTTACCGAAATTCAAATTTGTAACCAAAACCGGAACCAGAACCGATGTTTTAATTGTTTTTCCAACCGGAACCTTTTACAAATATATAATGAAAGAACCATCTTGGAACCAAAACATTTGTACCGTTCTAGTTTCGGCTCTCACTTTTATTTTTTTCTAAGGAAAATATTTACTTATACATATATTCAAAAGAAAATAAAAAAAAAACAGCTGGTGCAGTAGAAATATGGTTAGAAAATTCCACAAATTTCGCAGAACAATCGTCGGTGGGTTTTTATGGTGGCTAACCCTAAAAGTGGCATTCTAGTTGTGATATATGTTCAGCTTAGAAACATAGGAAGTATCCGATTTCAGATTGCTATCATAAAAACTGAGACTGCTGAACATGCGTCATATACTCCGTGATATCTTTCGAGCCTGTCGACCGTGTAGACGAAGTGCTTATGGCCCAACATGTTGGTCATACTGAACACTTTCAGCATTATCGAATGGTACTGAACTGTTTTGTATTGTCGCTATAGTGGTTGAATTTCAAAATAATATGATCACAAAAAAACCTAATTTTGTCACTCAAATACCAGAATTGGGCTGAATATTAAAGTGTAAACGTGATCTGAATAAAAACGAAAGATATTAAATGTATTGGTTGTTTGAATTAGTTTGTACCGTTTCCAAAGAGTATTCCCCGGTAACATACTGTCATTGAGCTTCGTTTTTAGTAATTTTGTTGAAGCATAAGTAATGGCACAGTTGAATAAGTCTAAATTTGAGCTGTTATTATTTATTATTTTAACATGAAGAAAAGTGCTGCAGAAAGTCATCGATTTTTAGCGGAAGCTTTTGGAGAGCATGTTCTAGCTATCGTGTCTGAAGTAGTATGCTCGGTTTAAAAGTGCTGAAGGACAAGAAACTACCTGTGTAGCCAAAAACGAATATGATGAATGGGAGTCATTGTTCGATGAAGATCCATGTCAAACGGTTCAATAGTTAGCTAAATCGTTGTGAGTTGACTTGCCGACAGTCAGCAAACGACTCAAAGCCATGCAATTTGGGTCCTATGCGAAGAGACGGAAAAAAGGCATTTTATCAAATGTGAATATCTGATTGAACGACAGAAAATTAAGTGATTTTTGCGATGAAAGGTGGATACACAACTACAATTCCAAACGCAGAAAGTCATAGGTAAATCCCGGTCAACTATCAACGGAGAAGCAAAATATCCATGGAACCATGCTTATGCTCCTTATTTGGTGAGATCAGCGTGGTTTGATATACTTTGAGCTGCTCAAATCGGATGAAACGATTACGGAGGTGCGGTACCGAATTCAACTGATGTGTTTGAACAGCGCATTAAAGGTAAAACGGCCAGAATATAGCGATGGACACGACAATGCTCGTCCACATGTCGCAAAATCTATCAAATCCTACATCAAAACGGCCAAATGGGGCTGCTACCCCACCCGCCTTTTTCTCCAAACAGCGCTCCATCTGATTACCACCTGTTTTGATCGATGACTCATGAACTGTCTGAGGAACGCTTCACATTTTATGAGGATTGCAAAAAATAGGTGCATTTTTGGATTGCTTCTACAGGCGAGTCGTTCTTCCGACGCGAAAGCCGTATGCTGCCAAAAAGATGGAAAAAAGTACTGGCTATCGATGTACAATACTTATTTATTTGATTAAACTTTTTTTCACAATAAAGCCTCAATTTTCGAAGAAGAAAAAAACCGCTATGAAATAATACATCGGATAAAAACAATATTTCGAGTGTATCTGAGTGGCTGTGCTGTGCTGTGCTGTGCTGTGCTGTGCTGTGTGTGTATGTGTTTGTATTTTTTTCCGAGTGTAAACGTCGTATTGTCTACGATGCGATGCATAAAATGCATTGCAGGGTATGCAGCTCCCAGCCAATGCGACTGTGCACGACATTGATCAACAAATAGCTCGTGTCGTCGTCGTGTCAGCGCAGTGAAGTGACTAACGACAACGACTGAACTGAACTGAACTGAAGCCACTAACGACGGCGGCCATAAAGCGGCGCCAACAAATGTGCCGCAAGCAGTTGGCGCTGCCACTGATGCTTTAGACATTAAAGACAACGGAGACGTTTTTAGTTTGACTACTGTTGGCTTGTTCGACTTGGCTCACTCTTGGTTTCAATTTCATTTTTAAACTCACGTTGAACGCGACAAACGTTTTAATCTTTAATTGACTTTCAACGTGCGCGGTGCTTCAAATTGACATCGAAATCGAGCTTGGCAACGAGTCGACGCAACAAACGGTTAAATTACGGATTCGCGCACGCGCAAACGGAAAATTTGTGACCAAATTTATGATTTTTTTTTTTTAATTTGTTTTTTTTTTTTTTGTTTAAATTTCTCGATTTGAAAATTATTGTTAAACATTGTGATTAACAATTGTATTAAAACAAAAAGCAAACAAGCGAAACCCAAGAAAATTATTTTAAGTGCTACTTACGCCATGTCACACAAAACACAAATGCAAAATCAATCCCTAATTCAACGACCGTACGGTGATTTGTTGCTGGTGCTGGTACTGACATTTATTGGTACCATGTCATCATTGACAATCGTTGCAGCGCGTAGCTATAACAATGGTCTAGTTTTCTATGATCTGCAAACATACGCCCCCTATTTGCCTCCTACAGTGTCCGTATCACGCGGTCGAGGTCTCGCCAGTCTGAAGTACTCCGCAAAGGGTTCGATTTGGTCAACATTCGGACAGCCGTGTGATTGTTTCGGCACCATTTGTGGCTGCTGTGCCGGCCTCAAAGTCGAGCAATATAACTTCGATCAGAAAAGTATGTGTGTAAAAGTAACTATTTAAAATTTAAGCACTCTTTAAAAAAAAACGCTACAAGTTTACATATTCGAGGTTACCGAATATATCGCGTAATAGGCATTATATTTTTAAGTTCAAAATTCTCACACAACGTCTAAGAACGATGTCTTTTTTGATGTCTGTCGGATGTCAATTACTATTGTATATTTCACTAAGTGATAAATTTTAATGTTGAACCAGATATTTATAACCATGTGTGTCTATTAAGTACTTATAATTTGTTTATATTTTTTACACAGAATATTGTAATTTAGTCACAGTGTTTGCAACGCCTTTAAAAAAGCATCAGAGAACCCATAAACTCGTTATCATCACGATTTGACGAGTCGAGCTAGTCATGTCAGTTTGAATGTCTGTGTTTTTGTATGCGCCCTATTTTCACAATTATCGAAATTTTGGTTCGATAACCATAACAAACATACATATCAAATAAAATAACCCCCAAGTACCGAGTGGTGTATCCACCAGAATCAGTTCAGATCTGCATTAATGAGGACTAGTTAATTCAGTAGCGTTCGGCGACAGTCAAAGAGAATAGCTTCTGCCTGTGATTTATCAATTCATTGAGTTGTGTTCCTTTTAGCTGATGTAGCTATGAAAGTGACCAAGCAGTATATGGTATGGCAGTATTCTCTACTTAGTGATTTTCATACAATTTTATATTTGTAAAATTTTAAATTTAAAAATTAAAAATTGGGTGAAGTGCTCCAAAAACAGTTTCTTATCATTAACTATAAAATTTGCGAAAAATTGCAGAAATATTATACTACTTAAGCGACGGGACCTACAACCAATACTAGGTCACTTGAAAAATGCAGAATCACTGTTGCACCGTGTAATGTCATTACTTTTCGATTACATTTTGTTGCTTTGAAATAATGCATAAAACATATAAAAAAACACATTTTTGAAGGGATGCTTAGATTTAACAAATTTGAATATTGCTTCATATACTTATGTGTTTGGCATAAGTTTCGGCAGTTTGACGGTTATGGATGGATTCTCAATAATTTTGATGCGCATTAAATTATTAGAAATAGCCAGGAATTTTAGACAGTTGAGCGATCGAATCCTCAAATGTTTACTGTTTACTTATAGTGGCTGGGTCTGGTTCTATGCGGTATAAAACGGTAACAAATAAAATGTTGCATATGATTTTTTATGCAAGTCAGTTAGCACTGGCGAAATTATTAGCCCTTTTGTCACTGGTGAAGTAACTAGTCTTTTAGAACTAGTGTAGGATTAGTAAATGGCATTGCAAAGGGTGGCAATCGACCCCTTGCAATGACATGGCAGTGGTAAATTCGTCAGTCGAACCCAAGTAAAATAGATGCAAGTGGATTTAGTGTTGGTTACGAAGGGATTAGTTTTTCGCCAGTCTTGGACTAGTTACATGTACTGTAGGGAATAATTCCTTTGAAATTGATTTAATAGAACTTAAATTTGCATGTCATGCCGCGTTCGCTTTGAAAATAATGCTTCTGGAACCCATTACTTGTGGAGAAATTTTTCATGGCATGCCAAAAAGACTAACTATTGAATAATGACACAAAATATAAGATTCATTTCATAATTTTATTCAATTAATTTTCTTTTGTTTAATTAAATGCATTAATGTATGTATGTTGGCATCGTTGTTTTTGGGTGTGCATCCTTTTATTTCTTCACTTCTTTATGGCCTCTATTTTTACCTTGCTATAAACAGGGCGAACATCATTTGAGCCATCCGGTCATGACAAAGTCGCTGAACCAATGTTTCAGCGTAAAATTTTCATATTTAGGTGTTTTATTATTCCTCCAGTCATCAATGAAGTCCTAAAAAGTTCGATCTAAGAACACAGAAATAATTGCGTAACAATAAGGAAGCATTTATCCTATTTTTAGGCCAGACTTACTTAACTTATTTGTTCGAATCTTCTGCAACCTTTCGCATAAGCGTTGTCATTTTGTTGACCATGTTGTACAAACATCCAAATGTGTATTCACAAAGTATATGTATAGGTATATTTCATTTCTCGTATATGAAACAATTAAATATTTTACTTTTTATCTTCCATCAGCAGAACCATAAACTATAAATACTTATGCGGATTACAGGAATATTTATGAACACAAATACAATTTGAATAAATTTTACTCTTTATTTTCAATATTGAACTTCTGAAAGCCAGCTTGTACTTTTTTTTTTTTTTTATTATTATTAATTTACAATCTATCAATAAGATAATAAGTAAATTAGTTGAAAGTTTCATAACACGAGTATAATAGAAATAGCTCCAGTGAGAACAGCTATTATATTCCAAATTCTATAATTAAGAGTTTATTTACAATATATACAAAATCTAGTCTTCGAGTTGTATCGCTATTATCTAGTAGGCCTATTGCCAAAACATTTAAATGATCATGTAGTCTCTCAACATACCTTGTGCTTATTCTACGTATTTCATCTTTAATGTATGGAATATTTAAATCTTTGTGAATTTGGTCATTAGCAACAAACCAGAGGGCGTCAACAATAAGTCTAAGCGTTTTGGACTGATATCGTTGAAGAATTTCAATATTTGATTGGCTTGCAGTTCCCCATAATTGGATAACATATGTCCACACAGGCTTTAAAATAGCCTTGTAAAGCCGAACTTTGTTCTCCAAACTAAGCTGCGGTTTTCTCCCAAGCAGCCAATACATTTTTTTTGTTTTTATGTTGAGTTTCTTTGTCTTGCCTTTAATATGACTTTTCCAAGTTACTCTCCGATTTATATCGAGTCCAAGATAATTTGTGAATTATTTAAAAATACTGACGGACAATCTCCTCTTCTCAGAGCAAATGTGACATGTTTCGACTTCTCAGTATTAACCTTTATTTTCCATTTCTTAAGCCATCGCTCTATTTCAACTATTTCATTTTGAATATCTTGAGATACTTCTGCCGCAGTGTCTTTAGATGCAATTAT